>JANEYF010000795.1:0-47240 GCA_029963845.1 Rhamnusium bicolor
AGTCAATGGTAGTATACAGGATGTTTGGATTTATCTTTCCCAACATAGATATTTTGCTTTTCCTGGGGTGTGCCGACATCGGTTAAAGAGAAAAGTTGGGTGATTTTCTTACCAAAATACTAAGACCAACATAACTTAATTATCTGACTTGGTTTTTCAGATATCTAGAAAAAAAGTGAAAAATTTGTATTTTGTTTTTCCCATACTTGCGTATTTGATTAATTCAGGGCTTAAATGAAATTTTAATATAAGATTATCTTATATCATTGTTCTAAAAGAAAAATGCTATTTATGGCTGCCATAAGAAAAAATTAAGTTGTAGATGATTCAAGAATGAAACATAATACTTATTTTATAAAAATCATATAAAACAAAAAGTTGCTCTAAGGTTATTTTTACAGAATAAAGATTGGATGTAAAATAAGCAACACATGGGAGAAAAACAACATACGATTTTTTTTCAGTTTTTCCAGATATCTGAAAAACCGAATCAAATAATTAAGTTCTGTTGACTCCAAGTCCTTAGTAAGAGTATTACACAAGTTTTCTTAATTTAACCGATGTTGTAACTCGCAAGATAAGCGAGATCTCTATGTTGGAAAAGTTAAATCCGAACACTCTGTATATATCAGTTATGAAATTTCCACCTGATTGTAATGTATGTAGTGGTTGGAAATTAGTATATCAACAAACGATATCACACCGTCTGAACAAAGCCATATTAAGATGTATCAATATGACCATCAAGAATAAGGACAAAATTTGTATGAAAATTACCTTCAGTTGTTGATTAGTCTTTTTCAGGAACGCAATCTCTTCTGTATGTTTTCTTTCTTCAGCCAGCCGTGTTTCAGCCGCTCTCCTATCTGATTGCTCAGATTTCTGTTTCAATTCAATAATTTGCTGCTCCAATTCAGTTTTTTGATCTTTCAAAAAGTTCCACATCTTGGAACAAATCGGATTTACCTTGTTCGGCTTGTAAAGCCTTCCGCATACCTAAAAAATTGAAACAATTTGTTCCATCCTTATAATGTTTCCATATTAAAGTTAAAATATGTTAATAAAATGAACACCTATACATATATGTTATTTAGGATTCTGGGGGTGGTAAATGATCTGTTAGATTTCCAGATGTACTCTGATAGATCCAATGACTTCGTAGTCATTGGATGGATCTCTAGAGGGATCGTAGTTGCCACGTTTCTGCTGTCACATCAGCCATCTTCGGGTGCTCGAAGATAACTATTGACGCAAACTGAAAAACTTTTTCATACATTGTACTGATTCTGCGGTTGGCTCCTTGTGAAACATTATTAAATATTTTAAATAAACAAAGAAAATTTGCTTTTAAATGTTTGGAAATTGTATTTTCACTCTACACGTGTTTCGGCTTTTTAGGCCCTTTTCAAGAGTACAGATGAGAGGTACTAAATTATAATTTGTGTTCCTTGCTTATATACTGAATGTTACATCTGGCAACTTATACTAATAAAAATGGTTTGAAAGATTTGGAATTATTTAGAAAAGTTAAATTACTTTATCAAAAATGTGGTGACCTGCGAATATTTGTTGTTCATTTGTAATCGTTTTTTTTTATTTTTTGGAAGCTTTCTTAATTTCTAATATTTCTAGTAAGTCTAATTTTTTGCTTTTCTTTTCGGAATGAAGTAATTCTACATTATCCATATTTATAAAGTGATTGTTTTCTATACAGTGTGTTGACATGCCGGTGCTATATACGTTGTTTACAATAGACTTTTTATGCTCTTCAAGTCGCTTTTTTATGTTACGTCCAGTCTGGCCAATGTATATAGCATCGCAGTCACTACATTTTAGTTCATACACTCCTGTCTTTTGTAGTTTTTCTGTTTTATCCTTTTTGTTTATTAACATTTTTCCTAGGTTATTTTTATTTACAGATATTGTTTTGCAACCTAATTTACTTAATTTATTGCTGACTTTATCACTAATTCCAGGTCTATAATTAATACATTTATGGATGCTATTGGCGTCTTGTACAGAACCAGCATAAAACCCATTATACAGATTTTTCTTTTGTTTTATTTTTATTAAACTTTTTCAGTTTGAGAGATTATTCATTCTATTGATGTTAAAATTCATATTTTGGATGTACTTTCTTGTTTAGAAAATGTACATTGTACGAACTTTTTAATGTTTCATATGTTCCGTAATCACTAATGAGAAAAACTCAAAATTTTGACTAGCCATTAAAATTAAATCCATTTTGACCAAAGTACGTAAAATGACAAAGGACAAAAATCACCAAGCCAATAGGTGACGATTGTTACTAAATAGCCTAATTGACCAACAAAATCACCAGATCTAATACCTAGGGAATTTTCAAAATGTTTGTACGTACATTGCCTACACATCTATAAGGTTTAAATACACTTACCAAAAAGCGACACTACTACAGTATAGAGCCTGAAATGCCTCGATAGTCATGCGCATTTCATCCCGAACCCGCAATAATAATAATCCTCTCTCAGCACAGTTTATCGTGACTTGACGAATAATTTCATCAAAACATTGTGAATAAAGTTCGCGCCGTACTGGACAAATCCCCGTTTCTCTAGCCTAAAAAGTTACAATTTTAGAAAAAGGTGTTAGAAGTGTCTGGTAGTAAATACCTGTCGCTGCTGCAGCCGCATATCCAACTGTTCTTGAATATTTACAACATCTAATCTTGTTGCTGGCTGCGTCGAGACTTGCTGTCTCCACTTCTGGCCATCCTCTTCCCATTCTTTTGGCGGCAAAATGGTATTCAAAATTTCTTCAGTCTCTCTTTTGGCCTCGGCAGTTAGAGGAGCCTTTTTAGCATCATCCTTACAAAAGCGACAATTATTTTTTCGTTAAAAATTACTGTATGCACTTACGCCAGAAGGTCCTGCCTTTTCTTCATGTTTTGTTACCAGTATGGGATTTTCGTATTTCACTAAAGTGTTCGGAGAAGGTATAATTCTTTCAGCCATTATTGTATTAAAGTCGTAAAAGTTTGTAAAATGTAAATATTGACATACACGTCAAAATAATTTTATAATTATTGCTACAGTAACGCCATTAATGCGTCCCAAATTGACCTAACAATCATTTGATTCAGTGTAAAAACTATTGATCAAACTTGGTAATTTATATTTCAAGTTTCTGCTCGTTGTGATTTTTTTTTTTAAATAGACAGCTGGACAACTTTCATTTTCTTAACTAAATGGCAAATCCCAAAAACGGGGCGTTTTTTTGGAATTTACACATTCTCTACACGGTTGTCGTCGACGGCTCTGTTTAATCACAACCAACCTGGTCAAGTAGATTGTGGTCATATGTACTCGGCGATGATATCTCTTCTTTTTGTATATTAATTTACAAGTTATTTTGGGTAGATTCATATGCGATGATTCGTAAATTAAAGTTTGAGTGCATTTTCAGTTTTTCTAATAGTGCTATCTATAATTTAATAGATCAGTTGTGTAATATTTAAGTTGGCAATAAATAGCACCATATGGTTGGCTATCCTGTATCTGTCATCATCTGACCAGAGTCAACTTGTCATATGATTTTCTAGGGTGGTTGCCACGGAAAATACATAAAATGTTCTCGTTACTGTGCAGTGTCCTTTTAATTTCTTCAGGTAAATGTACTATCAACAAAAACATGTTATTTGTAATATAAAATCTTAAACAAGTGTATCCAGGTTTTTTTTTCCAGTTTTAACTCATCCCAAAATTACATTTTCATATAAATTAACAAATATTTGTTGTAGTCTATGGGGCTGGAGAATTTTCGGTTTTACACCACCCAGCCAGTATAGTTTTCAAAGGGCACGATCATGTAAGAGAAAGCACCTTAAAGGAAATATACTCTGCCGTCCTTGGTTTCTCTACCGAACATTATTCTAATTGGCAAGGATTGTACATCGAAGATCCTTTCAATCTTGCTGAAACCATTGTATCTGTGTATGTTGATGGTGTATCTGATATCGGTCAACAAAAGGGACATCATTTTCCTCTCAAAACGGATGAGGATGAATACTGAGATTTACCAGTCTCTAGAAAGGAGAATATCGGAACGTTTTCCAGAACAAAATACCAACTTGGTCAGAGTGGATCTTTCCAATGGCTTGGACGACGTATGTAAAAATATGTTATAGTTATTTAATTAGGTCATTTTTAAAATAAACGTGAAGAATGACATACTTTTACAAAAAATTGTTTATTTAGGTACAAAAATATGGAATATTTGAGGATATTAAGAGTGAAAAACCCCAAACATGTTAATCACAAATCATTGAAATTAGACATTGATGAAGATCGACAATTTTTGAAAGAAATAACTCTATTGCATGAAATTGCACAAAAGGTATTTATCAGAATTAATATTCGTTTAAAAAAGAATGTAAACATAGTTGCATAGTATTCAAAATTTAAAAAAATGCTTTTATTATGAAAGCAACTCATTTCGATTATTTTTTTTTATTAAATTTTCTACATTTTAGATTGAACAAGGCGTTGTCAAACAAGACCACGTTCCTGATGTTTTCTGGTTCAAAGTATCTGCTCTTCATGCACTTTCTGACCTCCATGGAGAAAATTCTACTCAAGCCACCGAAGCCAAGCAGTTGTTGAATGAGGCCATTCTACGCCTTAACGTAGCTTTCACTAAGGCATACCATGGTAACGTTCTTGTTAGTGTTGTTACTAGTGATGCTAGCCATACTAGAAGAGGTAGAAGTATACTTCAAGCCGCCGATGTAAAAGAAGACGACTCCAGTGATGTAAGTAAAATAACGTTTTGAAAACATGATTTACTAAACCACGTACCTACTTGTAGAAGGAAAAATACAACTTGGCAAGTTACTACAGCAAGGATTACCCAGTAATATTCAACATTATCCTCTGGTTCGGAGTTATGATGCTATTTTCACTGATTGCCATTTGTCTTGCCATTGGAAACATGGACCCTGGTAGAGACTCTATTATTTATCGTATGACAAACACGAGAATGAAGAAAGACAATTAGACATTCAATATTTCCAACTTACTTCAACAAGAGTAAAGGTAGTTCTTGTATAAAATGTTTTTATTTGAAATTCAACCATGAGCGATACTAAAAACATGTATTTTTTCATGTTTCAAATCACTATGAATTACATAATGTATCTACACCTATTAAGTTTTTATTGTAAAATGTATTTAGTTTAGTTTTTAATTGTGTATAGTTTCGCATTGTAAGTATTATTTATGTTGTAAATTCAGATAATGTAATTTATAATAGGTGTTGGTTTCTTTAGAATATTACATTCCTCTGTGATGATAAAATAAACACGTAAAAAAATTTGTTAGTGGACAATAGTTTTTTTTTATCAAATCATGAAGAGCAAAACTATTTGTCTAGAGTTAGGCAGATAAGTGCTGCTGGTGTTTTTCTGTAGAAGCACACTGGCGTGCGGGGGATGATTCAAACCATAATCATGTCAAAATGATAAAATATAAAATCTATGGAAGATGGTTGATTTTCCCCCTAGAACCACACTACCCCACAGGATTTTCCCCGGTAAATCGAATAAAACAAGTACAACCCCCCTACGTGCAATAAGGGATGAGATATTCAATTTTTACTTCAACCATAATTTTCAACAAAATGCTAAATATCTTGGTTCGTATTAAAATACAGGGTTGATTTTTCTCCCAGAGCCCTAACAGCCCGAAGGATTTTTCCTGGCGCATCCAATAAAACAAGTTCCAATCCCCTATATGCAATATGGAACAAGATATTCAGTTTCTACTACTTTCAACATAAAATGATAAATATCGGTTTATATGTGAGATAGAGGGTTGATTTTTCCTTGAGAAGCCCAACGCTCCATAGGATTTTTTACTGGCAAATCAAATAAAAGAAGTTCTCTGCAGAAATGAAATATTGAATTTTTTATACTCTCATCACTTTACATTGCACTTTGTTAAATTTTGCCGTAAATATTATACCAGAGCATAAATAACGACAAATTATCTTTCAACTATCTCCAGGAACAAGGACCATTTTCTAACTGTTGAGAACCGTAAATATTTCAATAAACGTTGGCATGGATTTTCACCATGGTAAATAAAATAAAACTTGTATTTAACGATGTTTGAGCTTGTGTAACAATAATAGGTATCGTTAGTGAAATCATTGCAAATAGTAGATAATGTGCAAACAGTTCTACAGACTTGACGAGAGAAGTATTTGTGTTAGAGAAAAACTTGACGCTGTATTAAGGAAAAATCCATATTAAGACAGATTTATAGATTTAGATTTCAAACATGCAAAAAATATTACTTCGTTAGATGTCAAACGGTCATTTTCTTTACATAAGACCATTTTTTTTACTGCAGAAATGACTGTGGAGACATACGCAATACTGCCGATGTTTAGCGGAGCTCATCCTGATTTTTAATGCTTATCGGGTTTCACATTATATTAAATACCACCATAGATAATACAACCCCCCTATATACCTGAAGACACCTTCAGTCACATTGTGTGAGAGAGGGCTAAACATTTAGAGACAATGGACACACCCAATTTTCGAGTATGCTAGGCGAGCGGCAAGTGTCATTACCACTCGACCACGAAGCCACACAAGTATCATTTGGTGGCTATACATGGTTGCTTATTTACGGCGTCCACGCCCATGATATTCTGCTCAAGAAACCAAGTATACAGATAAGCCAATTGCATAATCAAGTCCATAACTTTGCCCTTTGTGGCAAAAATATTGCCAAGGTGTTACGGAATTTAGGGCGATGGACTTGGTGATCGATCCTTGTTAAGCCTTATGGTTATAGGCCACTTGTATAAGGAAATAAAACGCAGTTTAATAAATGTAAGTATATTATTCTTTAGTACTACAAAAATAGCTTATGATTATGTATTTTAATGGAATATTATCAATTTAAGCAGGCACCTAGAATTTAATTTTGTACATTTTATTTTGAAATAATATTAAAATGATATTGGTATAATTTTTGCTTAGAGGAGATCTAATACTCTTTATTGACTAGAGTCTTTAAGAGCTCACTATAATATTCTGTAAAATACTATTCTAAAATGTCTTTTTTGCAAAAAAATATTTTGACTTCCAAGATAAACGGAGTAAAATTACTATAAGTAATAGATAAAGCACGGAATAAAAATTATACAAATATTTATATTTTAACAAATGAAATAATCGTTATTTCATAAAAACTTGTAAGATATTATGTTTGTAAACAAAAACTTAAAATAATTAATAAAAAAAATCACAAAATATGATTAGAATATTTTTTAAAATAGCACAAATAAAAAAAACCGCTTACCCTATTTATAAATTACTTTCACTTTATTTATGTGTACCCAACAGATTTGAAATTATAGCAATATTTATAACTATATATAATTTAGTTCAATTATTAATTAATTTTAATCCATAAAAATTAAATTGCATAAAAATGGTATAATAGTATATTAAAATATAAATATATCATCTACTGATAAGTCGAAAATAAAGAATATAATCATATGTCAAGTTAAGGCACTATTTAACCACAAAATTTGTAATCGTGGTTTTTACAATCTACACGCTAAAGCATTTTAAAGAGATATTACTTCATTTCCTTAATAAAACTAAAATTCATTAAAACTTAATGATTGTACTACACACAATTCTTTAAATCTTATTGTAATAATAAGATTTACATAATGAGAAAAAATAATAGAACACAAACTATAGAAGTAACATTTGATATATACCGACTTCATTGTATGTATTTGTGATTCCCAAGTAATTGAGATGTTTCCAAACTTCTTTCGCCATACAGGTTGCAAAAGGCTTAAAAATATCTCAATCATATTAAATAAGATTATTTTCCAGGGGAAGACCAAAAAATTTACATAAGTTTAACCCGAAAGGCATCCCAAATAGAAAAATTTTATAGAAAAAATTGTAGGATTAAAAACCAATAGTAAAAGGCACACTATTCTACTTTATTACTAAGAGATTATTCGAAGATCCTAACCAGAGTTCCTATTTTATGTAACACCTCAATATACAACGAATGTAATACATAATTTTACAGAGATTTTTAGAACTACATTTTATATCAGGAATTTTTTTAGTTAAATCATTTAGGTGAAACTGATTAGCTACTAAGAATAAATATAGTAAAGCATATCTAATTTTTAAAATTATTACGTGGCAGTGACATATTTTTTAATAGTTAGTTTTCTTTTCTGGTTTTAAGTAATTAATAAACGAAATCAAGTTACATTTTTTTTGTTTTTTTAAATTATAAAGTATCCATACCAACCAAGACTTTAAATTGGTGTACTGGCCTTCTTAGGCGTAGCCTCGTGTTGGCGTCTAAGACGTCTCCGTAATTCACCTGGAAATTTCTCGTAACATTTCTTGCAAACTGGCTTCAAGTCGCATTCATAGAACTTGGTTTTCTGATTCATTTTTTGGTCACATATTGAACAAGCAAAGTGGTGAACACACCAGGCCTTGTTCAAGGCAGTGAAAACTGGAAGAAAAAGTAGAAATACTCCAAAAAAATGTTCAAGCATTTCAAATAAACTACCACAAGGGTTAGTTTGAGGGCCTTAATTATTTGGCTCTCTTACAAATGACTAATCAAATAGGTAAATGTAAAACTTGTTATTTCAACAGTACAATCCAACATGAATAATTTTATCATCTTCAAACGTTATGTGAAATTATATTTTCATCAGCAATAGTACTTACCGTCTCCTGCAATGACTTGGTTGCAAACAAAACACAGATTTCCAAACAGTTGATGATAATGAGTTTCACAGTATGCTAAGCCCTTCTTTTCATAATGACGGTGGCCAAAGAATGGCTTCTCACACTTAGCACAAGCAAAATGCTGAAAAACAAATAATATAGTGTTTTCCAAATTTATTTGCAACATAAAAAACGTCGGTTTCTTTGACAGTGGTAAAAGGATCAAAGAAGCCAACATTTTTTATGTTGCAAATAAGTTTGATTTAAACTGTAGTTGTATCTACATTTGCTCTTCATAAGTAAACATTACCTCAACATGCCAATGTTTTCCAAGAGCTGTTACAACTCGTTCTTCAATTGGTCTACGACAAGCACCACAAATCGGAATTCCCATTTTATCATGGCAACGTAGACAGTACAACTCATTCATATCATTTTTGCGAAGCCAGAGCGGTTCCTAACCTCCCTGGCATTACTGTCGAAGTTCTACACCGCAAGCAGTGCAGTTGAAATGGTACGGATGATATACCTCACCCCTAAACTTCAAGGGTTGATCGTCAATTATGGCACTAAAAGAACATTTTTATTGTCTTGTTAAGGAAACAATTTTTTTGTACTCACTGGCACTTATGGCACACGTATTTCCCTAGGCCACGAGCCTTCACCTTTGCGTTACACTCATGGCACAGAGCTCTTCCTCCATTTTTTATGAACCCAGTGTCCGCCAGTTCCACCGAGCACATTTCACAACGAAAGCAATGAGGATGCCAGCTGGCGTTCATCGCCTTGATCACTCGCCCAATAATAAATTCGCCGCACTTGCTACAGCAAGGTGCAAAAAGCACTTGGAAGTCATGTTCGCAGTATTTACGACCATCAAATTCGTAGAACACTCCATCCCTGAATTCACGGAAGCACTGAGCACAACTGAAATAAACACTAACCTGTTAAGAACTTCTGGTGTACAATTGATGAAAATTTACTCACACAAAACATTGTTGATGCCATAACTGACCGGTTGAATTAACGATTTTTTCTTGAGGTTCAAATCCCTCCCCACATTTTGAACATATCATGTTGTCACGAGACATGTTGGTGAGCCTGTAAAAAATGTCTGCGTAACTTTCTACATTCATACATTTTGAAAATCGGTTACTAATTGTTATTCCCTACTAATTAATAATGATTTATTATACTAAAAAATGTCAGATGATGTTATAGAAACAACTTCGATACTCGCAATAGGAATTACACGGTACTTGAAATACTTTTGAACGAGAGGTGGGTCCAATTATGCAAAGATGTGAAATAGCAGATGGTATAAAAAATAATTGTGTGCAGTTTCGAGTTAATTCGGTGTAGCAGTACTTAATTTTGTGCTAGTTACATAAAGACAGGGCCGGCATATAACAGTTTAGCACTTTAGATACACGAATCTGCACGTTTTTATTTAATAAATATATTTTGCGTACAGTTTAATATGCTTTATATGAAATTTGACCACATTTTTTTGATAACTCGGCTTCCACTGAAGCAATATTGCTGAAAAACTATCGGATTTAAATTAAAGACAAATGCTTAAAAAAGAATGCAACTTCGTAGTAGTCATAATGACTATTTGGGGGTCCCAAAACGTAAAGATATGCCAAAAACCCCGTAATAGGAATGGGGTGGTGTATTCTTTATATAGCTCTTCGACAAGTGGGAAGTTAGAATTAAAAATTATCATCATACTTTGTGAAACATATAATTAAAAACGTATATATCAATATATTTGCCGTGGGACGTTGCGATATACAAAACATACTTTTCATAGTTTGTATGGGTGGTAGCCACTAAGTTATGTATGTACGAAATGCAAAACAAAAGGGAGTCACCTGTGCTACTGTAAAGTGCCTATGCGGTTGCACCGGCCCTGTGTAAAGGTAAAAGATTTGTTAGGCCTTTGCATGATATGAAGTAACTGGATAAAAAAATAGTAGGGCATACTCCTCAATGACATATAATTCAGTAGGTAAACTAAGACAAAATTTAAACAATTATTCACTAAAAGTACCAGCCATATTATTTCATTATTTACTTCGTAAAAAATACAGCAGTATATCTGTACAATATTGTGAAAGAAACAGTACCTGCTGGTATCGGTTAAAGAAATGAACTTTGGTAAAGGCCCAGGAGAACGTGGTCCTAAAGACACATTATCATAGTCGTCATATCGATAGTAAGTCGTACTTAATTCTTCTTTGGATTGAGCTCTCCTCCGCAGCAAAGAACTTTGCACAATCAACCCAATTTCTGGGACTACAGGAGACTTGTCTTTAGACCCCGGCATTCTTGAGTCTACTATTACATGCACAATTATATAATTTGAGTAAATTTAGCTATGACTAATACCCCTTTTATGCTCTGTTTTGTCACACCAAGAAAATGGAATAAACAAAATAATAAAATTTAACATAAATACATATAAAATTGTTAATTTGATGGTGACATCAATGCTTATCAATAAGGTAAACACTCTTATCAGTGTTATCTTAGGCAACTGAGATCACAACACCTGAATCAAGTTAGGTATGTTAGAGTTACTTTGTTAAATAGTTATTGGGTAGGTTGTTTTGGTGTTTACAATAATTTTAGTAAGTATATTATAAATCAAAATTCTTATTTGATTTAAAATGGTTTCATATTTCTTTATGTCATAAAACACATCAGTTCATGTATTTATATGCTTAGTAAGTTTTAATAAACCTTGATTTATCTATACTGTGTGACTTAACGTTTAGTCGTTATAAAACCTCCATTTAAGAGTGTCGATTCTATATTGTAATTTTTTTTTTAAATTTTGTAGTTTAAATATCAAGAAATTGAATTGATGATTTTGGCCAGTAGTTGACCAACACAGTATGGACAACTGTAGTTGTATTTTATAAGATGTAACAACTATTTTCTTTTCTCACTTATTGACATAATACATTAAAGTAAACGAAGCTAGTTCCCTTTGAAATTTTACAGTTATAATAATCAATTCTTTATTTATTTAGGTGGTAAAATATTTTAATGTAAATTAAAACAAATAGCAACATATCGTGACACATTCCAGTTGAAAATAGTGAAGTATGTAATACCAAAAATATTTACGCAGAAAATCAGGACGTTCACCATTAATAAAGTGGATCGATCATAAAAAAAATTAACTGGATAAGCCTAGAAACTTGGATTTTTATTCAAACTGACTTCAATCTAACTTACCATCATATTTGTTCATATATCTTGACAAGGGTATGAATACATTTAATGCCCAATTCATGAAACCAACAATCTTAAATAAATTAGCAATTTTAATTAGCAAGAAAACTGAACTATTTTTGTTTTAAGTGTCAAGTTATCTAAAAAATACTGTACTTCTACACGGAATAGAATTAATGTAAGGCTTTAATTAGCAGAATTTTAACTGGGCTAACAGAAAAAGACAAGAAAGCTGTAGTAATCAGTTAGGATGTTACAAAAAGAGAAGACATGAGACGTATATTAGGAAGTAAGATGTTATAAGCGAGCAGCAATTAATGATGCCTGATGTCATGGTACATAAATACAGCAATCACATGCTTACCCTATAGGTGTCGGCGACATTATAAAGATTCTTCTACCAAAAAAGAAAAGTAAAGTAGGAAACTGAAAATAAATAATTCTGCCGTTTACAGTCAATTCTGTTCGATCTTATGGCGAAATTAACAATTCTAATCTAATTACACACATTTTATACAGCAGTAAAGAGTTTCCAAGAGCACTTACCTAATTTTACGATAAAATATAAACAAATATGGTAAACTAATTAAAATTACGAAATGTTACACACCCATCCCATATATTTGTGTGGTCACTTGTCATTTTCCTGTAAGGTCGTCTATTCTTTCGAGCTACTGCAAGCTTCGAGCTAGTTTTTGTCCTTGTTTAACTTAGGGAACAGGACAAAGAAGAGGGTACTTTAAGGCCGATCTAACAATTGCAAAAAATTAATTTTGTTTTTAAAATCACACATTTGTTAACCAATCACGTTGGATATGACCATTTAAAGAACAAGAAACGGATATATGAAAATTAGTGGAAGCCAAGATTTGTAAGCGGTATTTTTAAGACGACATTGATGAAAAATTTTCTATCTTTTACTTTAATCCTTAAAAGCAGAGTAAGATGTGCCCTTAAACCTAAAATTTGTAGTATTCAATGTTTTGTTATTATATAATAATAATAATAACCAAACAGTAGGTTAAATTTATTAAAAGCTTCATTCTATTGTACATGCAATGCAAAAGTGTGGACAGTACTGTATTTAATTATAATTTTTTTTTTTTTTTTGAATAAAGTCCATAATTAAGAAATTCGTGAGTGCATCCAAGGGAGTTATACTTGTGTCTTTGTCATCTATGCACCTGTTTTTGTTTTTTGGATCATCTCTGTCAATCTCTGTGCCTGTACTGATTGCCTACGAATAAAGATTCTCTTTATTCGTAGCTGATTGCCTGTGGATAACCTAAATGTTTTATTTCTGGTTATGTTTAAAGATATCAAGTTGTTTTTATTTATAATGGCACTTAAAATAAGAGATGATCACTGGGAAATAATATTGACAATTTTTGAGGGCATCCAGAAATAGTTCTCGGTAGATTTAACGGCCCAAATGGCTGTAGAAGACATAAAGAGTTAAGGTACATTTACAACCAATTCGCTACACGCACAATTTACTGACGGATTGTGAATTCTGCCGAGATAAAATTTAGAATTTAGGTCATTTATAATGAGTTGGAAGCTGCCATCTGTTGAGATTTTTTAATATTACGTGTGTGTAAATTCAATTTGATTAAATAATTACAATTATTTTAACATAACTTCTAAAAACATTATATTTTCTAATACTAAAAGATCTAATCTTCCAATTTCAAATCACAAACCGACTTTAAATATAAACAATAAATTTGTGTCGTAGCACGCATGCGCAATTTGAAAAATATTTGCGATTTGCAAGCATCCAATTCAAACCTGAAGTGCAAATCAAGGTCGTGCCGACTTAAAATTTTATTGTAAACAAATACATTCAACCAGATATGCTCAAAACCTAATTTACAATCCACCAGCAGATTGTGCCCGTACCGAATTGGTTGTAAATGTACCCTTACATACAACCAATTCACTACAGGCACAATTTACTACGGATTGCGAATTGTGCCGAGATAAAATTTAGGTCATTTATAATGAGTTTGAAGCTGCCATCTGTTGATATTTTTTAATATTACATGTGTGCAAATTCAGTTTGATTAAATAATTACAATTATTTAACATAACTTCTAAAAACATTATATTTTCTAATACTAAATGATCTAATCTTCCAATTTCAAATCACAAACCGACTTTAAATATAAACAATAAATTTGTGTCGTAGTACACATGCGCAATTTGTAATTCGTGCCGCAGTATTTGCTATTTGCAAGCATCCAATTGAAACCTGAAGTGCAATTCAAGGTCGTGCCGACTTAAAATTTTATTGTAAACAAACACAATCAACCAGAAATGCTTAAAACCCAATTTACAATGTGCCAGTACCGAATTGGTTGTAAATGTACCCTTAGGGTATATTTACAACCAATTCGGTACGGGCCATAGACATATTATATGTCTATGGTACGGGCACATTATTCATTACATTAGTATTTCACATATACTCATAGTGTAGGTATTTTACACCTATGCAATACGTATACTTATGTATCGCCTTATTCCAACAGATTAGTGGGAATTGGTATTTGTAAATTCATACTATTATTAATATTAATTATTTTGAGTAAAAAATAAACATGTAATAATTTTTTACACCAATAATATTAACATATATTATATATTAAGACGGCCGAGTAAACACACCTCGTTTAATAAGAATTATTTATTTAGTAAAAACAGAGACAAGTAAAAAGTAACTTTTATACTATAAAACACCAAAGATCTACGACACACCTTTTTTTTTTCATAAACTTCATTTGAAAAATTACTTTAGTTAATTGTGCATAAAAAAAGATACAATTTTTAAAGACCGCTTAATAAACAACCGACGGCCCAAGTTATTTAAGTTTACATTCGGGTTTTCGTATTTTAACCAGCGATAATTCGGGCTAAATCAGTAAGTTCCACATCACAACATAGGTTATGTCAAAAACGTCATAATTATAAAATCGTAAAATCCACATAATCAATTCTATGTAATCATCACTTTTTTTGAGAAGTTACGGCGATATGTTTCTTATAATTTTTTTGAAGTTAACTAAAATTCGTTGTAGAGGGGATATAGAAAATAAACTACTAAAATGGTGTATAGGTGTTGGTTATTTATTTTGTTATTAGGGGTATTAAAATGTTGTATAGCTACTGAATTAACGTTTGAATTACCCGATAGTGCCAAAGAATGCTTTCATGAAGAAATAAGGAAAAACACAAGTTGTACACTCGAATTTCAGGTAATTTTGTTCACGTCATTCGATAACCGATAATATAAAACTGGTTGGTATTTAGGTGGTTACAGGAGGACAGTATGATGTAGATGTAGTTTTAGAAGATCCTAGGGGTCAAGTTTTGTACAAACAAGTCAAAATGCAGTTTGATTCTCATAACTTCGTTGCCCAAGAAACTGGCATATACAAAGTTTGTTTTAGTAACGAATTTTCAACGTTTTCACACAAGCTTGTCTATATGGATTTCCAAGTTGGAGACGAGCAACCCTTACCCGGTATCGGAGAACATGCAACTGTATTGACACAGGTAAATTTTAAAAATATTCGTGTGGCTATAACAGACTAAATAAGAAATAAAAGTGTATTATTAGGGCTTCTAATATTATTTGGAAATAACTTTCCTATGGTAAAGCAATAATAACATGTATTCTTCTGTTTATTTCTTAATGTGTATATTATGCATCATGCTATATATATTATACGTAGTAGAGTTAAATCAATACTTATATTGTTTCAACAGTTGGAGGCATCTGCGCAAGACATCCACAAGTCCCTCAACACGATTTTGGATTATCAAACTCACCATCGACTGCGAGAAGCCCAAGGACGAAAACGAGCAGAGGATTTAAATGAAAGAGTGTTGTGGTGGTCAATAATGGAGACATTAGCTGTTATAACTATTGCCGTAGGGCAAGTGTTGGTTCTGAAAAACTTTTTTACTGAAAAGAAACCACTCAACTACACACAATTTAAATAAATTTGTAACTGATTAATTAAATTTGTGACCTGTGGACTTTCAAAATTAGTGATTGTATGGGTTTTATTTAACGGGTGTCAATGTTTTTCATTCCATTCAAAGTTGTTGTTTTATGATTTTTCTTAGAAGTAAATCATAGAGTTTATATTGTAAGAAACGGTTGAAATACAAAGAAAAAAGTTTTCTGAAGTTTTACTTATGTCTTTGTAATTTCTAAATGCAAAACTTTTATGTAAGAAAGTCCTAATTACCAGGAAAATTATAAGTAGTTTGCCCTGTTAAATGATGTAAAATTATTGAAACTGCATACTGGAACTGGCTGTGATTTTCAAAATTTTGTACGATTTAATGACCTTTGATTACTAATGCTTGTCCCATGAATATAAAAACTTGTGTGGTAAGTAAAAGACAAAATAAAAACTAATATACCTAATATATTTGAGTCGTGAAATCCAGACATGACCCTTGGGGAGAAGGATATAAAAACAATATAAAATCTAAAAACTTTAAATAAAAAATTGTGAGATTGTGAATTGCAACAATTAAAGCAGACCCCACCGAAACATTTTTGTTACTTTTTTTTATATTTAAACATAAATAGGTCAAAAGCATAAACTGCAGATGCTAAAATATATGTATTCTTATGAAATAAAGAAGTTAGTTAATTATTATTGATACATGTTTATTAAATTACTCGAATTATAAATACACTGAGTGAAATAATAAGAAAACAGAGATAAGTATTTCGCAATAAACAGTAAACAATATTTATGAAGACAAAATAATTTATGCCCATCACTTATCAGTATATCAATTTAAAAAATAAACAATCTTGTAGAACATTACAGAAAGTTAGTTTCATATAAATTATATGGTTATTATATATTTTATGGTGTATCAACACGTTTTCAATTGTTTTAAGTGACCGTTAGCATTATAATTTCCTTTACACATTTTGACAAAAAATAATAGGGTTCTTTATTGTTGCAAATAAATCACAGGCTTTTGTAAACAAAAAACGCTAGGCATAGTTAACACATCTGGGCACCAAATTTTTAACCATCATGGCAAAGCCTATTTAGGTTATTATTAATTTTTTAGTAGTAAAAACATACAAATGGTCTATAATAACATATTTACTGTTACAAAATTAATAAAATCCTCAACGATATAAGAATTTTGGCATCCAGGTTTTTGAGCAGTAAATATTACACAAGAAGTAACTATCTATGTATAATCTATGATTACCATTTTGTTTTCATATATTCCCAAAAACAAAAATTTACGAGCAAAACAATTTTCCTGATTTTCATGAAAGCAGCTTCAAACAAATAAGTTTTTTACGGATTCTTTGCAAAAACGCGAAATTTAAACATGTCTTCATGAAACCAATGACGAGTGTCAAATCTGTAACATCCTGTATATAGTTATTACTGTTTAATGTCAACTGACATTGACTGAAACTAAAATGTCTCTTAAACTGTTAATTTTAACTTTATTGCCAAGTCTAATTTCTGCAATTGATTATTGCCAACTGTGTGAAAATGGAACACACACTATGTGTAAATACAAGGTAAATGTTTTCAATCACAATAATATATGTATATCAATTATTCTCTATTAGAACGGCCCTGCGCAAACCTGCATAGACTACAAGAAGGTAGAATTAACATCTGGAGATAAGAAATACATCGTAAATATACATAATGACATACGCAATCATGTAGCATCAGGTCAGGAGTCCAGGGGGACTCTTGGCAGTCAACCCCCAGCAGCTGATATGTACATGCTGGTACGTTAATATTTTGCAATCAAATATTTTATATGCAAACATATAGAAAATAGCTTTATATTAACAGGGACAGCAGTGAACGATTGGAATGTAATAATAATAAAAATATAGATCCCTTTATTGTATTCCTATTAATACAGTAAAACTTTACAATTAAAGTTGTATAATATATATATATATATATATATATATATATATATATATATATATATATATATATATATATATATATATATATATATATATATATCTATCATGATTTGAAGGTGTAATTCAATGCAGGTCGGGGTATTTGCCCGCTGAGTAGTTGTTTCCTTCAAATCATATTTAATCACATTAGTTTAGTCCACCTGGGCTAGGGGTCGCCGCTCTCGGTACTTGCTGTGATGCAAGTCACTATCCGCCACAGAGACATCGAGGATGTCGGTCGGATAGTAGCATTCAGACCATATGAGAAGTTTCATACCTCTCACCACTATTCACTTCACCATAGTTAGTATATAACTAGCAGGTTGGCCACTATCATTTGTCTGTTCCATAACCTATGGCATACTGAAGAGAACAAATAAGTTCGAAATCGATCTATGTCTGGTTAGGAATTGACAAATGATATTGGCTATCGATCTATCATGATTTGAAGGTGTAATTCAATGCAGGTCGGGGTATTTGCCCGCTGAGTAGTTGTTTCCTTCAAATCATATTTAATCATATATATATATATATATATATATATATATATATATATATATATATATATATATATATATATATATATATATATATATATATATATATATATATATATATAAAAATATTTTCAGTGCAATTATTTTGTCAGGTAAATCTCTCTCATAATGTCAGAAAGACGAGGCAATATTAGGAGGTGGTGGTACACTGAATTTACGTTTGAAATATATTTTTTTAGCAATGGGATAATGAGCTATCTGAAATAGCTCAAAGATGGGCTGACCAGTGCATACAAATAAACGAAACAAGACAGCATGATATCTGCAAAAGAACAGGTAAATAAAATACCAACACAAAGACACCGTAAAATCTTAAATTAAAAAAAAGATTCATTATTCTTATGTCATGAGGTCACATTTTATGGTAGTTATATTTGTGAAAAGTTGGTTGTCTACTCTTCAAAAAATGATGTTGATAAGCTATTAATTACCTAACGAGACCATATAAATAATTTCCTGAAGATAATTAAAGGGGTGGATAGATAAAGGTGTTAATTAGCAAATTGAAAATTTGTCAGAACATTTTTCTTAACCTTTATTCACCCGAGATACGCAGTTATGTTGTTTCCTGGCTCCTTTATACATTCGCTTACTAAGCATCTAATCATAGAAATACAACGAAACATTGGTGACAAGTTGTAACATCACAACACCTTTATTTATCCACCCTTTTGATTATTTCCTATAGGCAACCAACATGACAGTCATTGGGCCAGTCTCTGTTGTTTTGATTCCTAGGTGTTGCTAACATGTTAATATAAGTAAACTGTTTTTTCATCATTCCCTGGATTTATTATTATTTAATGTTTATTCCTTCTTCGACATAGAAAGGTTTGAGGTGGGACAGAACATTTTGACAGCCATAACAACTGATATAGCGCTTCCAGAATTATCAGTATTGATACTAAATTGGTATAAACAAGTTGTCAATGTCATTCCATCAGATGTGGATTATTTTATTGGGTAAGAAAGAAAAAATGTTTCTCATGCCTGCTAAATTTGATATCTAAACTATTTTTCAATCAAAACCTCACATTTTTAGAATCAGAAGAGGTAAGTTTCTAATAGGGCAATATACTCAGCTCGTCTGGGCTGAAACTAAGTATGTTGGATGTGGAATGGCTCTGTTCAAAGAATCAAATTCCACAAATGAAGAAAATGATTTATACCACCATCGGTTGGTTTGCAACTATGGTCCTACTGGTAACATTATTGGTCAAATGGTCTATCAAAGAGGAGCTCCATGTTCAAAATGTCCCACCGGAGAATGTGATAGTGTGAGGACCAATCTCTGTCGAGGTAAAATGATGGGGGGGGGGGTATATTTAGTTAATTCTTTGCAGACTAAATTTATGCCATGAAACATTTTTAAAATCTTACCTTCACTTTTATAACTTTTTAAACGTACTGCAATACGGGCAGAACTCAAAATCATTACATAAAAATAAAATTTACAATCAAAATTTTTTTCAAGGCAAACAAAAAAGACAAAATTATATAATAGGCAATATCTTGTATAGCAAAAAAAATATTTCTGGGTCACTTATTGTATGTATTCACGTTATTTTTAAAGACACAGTAGCTCATATTTTATCCAAATCTTGCGATTTGTTTAAATAAAAATGAACTTTTCTAACAGTTTTTTTTAAATTTTTAACAAAAAAGATCTTTGATTTGAGGCCCTGTTTTTTTTTTATCCATAATTAAGCTGTGAAACACATTTATTTCAGATTTGAAGAAAAATAAGGATTATATTAAAGAAATTCCATTCACCAAAAAAGGAGCCACAACCCAAACAAATATTTCAATTTTTAATGATAATACTAAACTTTTTAACACGAAAGTTAATAGTTCTTTATGTTTAAATCCAGATGAATTAAACAATATGACTAATACAAATTACACAAAATGTATCATAGGGATCGGTTCTGATAAAACAAATGGAACGGCATTTAATAGCTCTACCAAGACCTCTACAAGTTCTATGAAGAAGAAAGGAAAATCTTTAAATTATACTCCCATCACATCAGTTTCTGAAAATACAGTACAATACAATATAACAGTTAATAAATCAGCATTTCAAGAAGTAAATAAGATCGAGAAAATAATTCTTTTAACAACCGAAACCAACCCCTGAAAACAAGGATAACATTTATGGATTAGCGAATGGAACTTTTAAAGTCCACGACTACAAACATCATCACCATTATTCAAAGAAGGCCAAGGAGAAATATTTTCGCCAATGTTTGTGTCTATAAATTATACAGAATCATCCTAGCTTACTTTTGATTTTTTTTGTAGTTTATCATAAAAAACCATTTTTTACTGATGAGGATGAAATCGTACTGCCAAATAATCAACATTTTAAAAAAGCAAGAGGAACTTGGCGAAATGGCCATTGTAGATGTAACAGAATTTATCGCTCATATTCTAAATTATTAGAACCGACATATTTTTTATTACTTTCAACTTTATTTATTATATACCTACAATACATAAAAAATATAAATTAATTTTAATATCTTAATTATCTTTAAAAATACATAATTTAATAAACTAAACTTTGTACAAATTATTATTACTATTATTATGAAATTACTTACTGCAGCCTAATGTTCATGAGGCCTCATTTAATTCAGCCATAGTTTTCCTCACACCTTTCAAATTTTCCAACAAAACATTTAAAGTGAACGGAGTAAGGGTAACCGTCTTTTTCTCACCACCCACACCTAAATCCAAAACTGCACAATTAACATCCTCATCCACTCTTGTTGTGAAGTTTTCTAGAGGATTGACTCTTAGAGACGATGTCTTGAACTTTGCTGCAAGATTTGCACTTTGATCATCTATGATACGTTTTATGGATGTGATATGCTCACGGGGCAAACCAAGCTGTTGTAACTCACTCTGGAGGGCACTACTGTCACAGTTAAATCGAACTGTGGATGTTATAATATACGACAAACATGCTACACATGCTTTCAAGTCTATATCAGCATCTAACTTAGATTCAGAAAACAGTTTTTCAGCCTTTTCCATATCAATTGGGGGATTTATTATTCCTTGTGCGACAACCTGGCCTAAGAGCTTCAACTTAACTGATGATAGTCTTGATAAAGTATTTATTTCAACCAAAACCCAATCTGGACAATCTGCATCTCCACAAAACCGAAATTTCATTGTAACTTGATCCTAAAATATACATTATTTCCAAGATTAAAAATATAATATGTAATAAATAATAAACTGATTAGTCTACTTTTCATTACAGGCATCCGGAACACAGGACGTGTTGATGAAATATACGTTAAGGACTTCAGAAGTTATATTAGAAAAAAATAATCCACCAGTTGAAGGGGCAGATTGCATTTGTTTATTTAATTTAGATTAAAAGATAAAAATTAATAGAATAAAATCATATCTAATATTACAATACTTACCGAAGCTTGAGCAACTCTATTAGATTTTTTCAATTATTATTATCATAAATAAACATAATTATTATACTGCTGAAAATTAAGATGTTTTTTCTGCTGTCAAGATTCACGGTTCACAGACACAGAGCAGGCGCGGCAGACAACCACGGCACGGTTCATAAACAAAACGGTTGTCGCATTTTTAATAAAATTGGGGGGGGGGACACGTCAATGACGTCACAAAGGTCTTTTTCGCTTTTCGTTCGAAGTGTTTATTTTTGCATGTGTGTTATTTTAAATTTTTAATACTGTTTTTTTCTCGATTTCTGAATACTCTACGAATACTTTATAAACAAGGTTAAAATAACAAATGCAAAAATAAACACTTCGAACAAAAAGCGAAAATGCCCTTTGTGAAGTCATTGATATTTCCCGCCACCATAATTTTATTAAATGCGACAACCGTATTGTTTATGAACCGTGGTCAAGTCTCAAAATGACATTACCTAACCTAAAAAAAATTATTGCCAACTTAACAGGTAGATTTTCGCGTTGTTAAGATGGACAAAGAAATTAATGACATTACTCAACCTAAAAAATACATGTCAACTTAACAAAACAAATAACGTTGAGGCAATAACAGAGATCTTGTATGATCTCTGGACAATACCAATTTATAGTTGACAATAGAAAGTGATTCAATTATTATGTAGCAGTTTGTATCTATTTTTGTTAGTACAAGCAATAGAGCATCTGTGAATAGTCAACAACACCTTCAATTTGGAGTATAAACAATAAACATCATACAAATTGTCAAACGAACAGCAAATTTTAAATATTGTATATTTGTGGCATTTTAAAAATTTAACCCAACATGCTCTATACAAGTTTCCCACATCGCAGAACAATATGTTTTATAGCAAAATTCTTTCAACAAACTTCTTTTCAAAAATGATTAAAATTTCTGACAACTCATTCTTATTTCGTCGGTTCGTTCGTTCGTTCGTCAAACACATAATATGCTCTACGCTCTACGCAGATATTATGTATGTATGATAGAGAAAAATAGCTACTTCGAGCATATTATGATCGAAGAATAGCTACGCCGCCCAAGATTTATAAACTAGTTTATAAATCTTGTACGCCGCCGACCGCTAAAACTTGGCGTGATCACAGAAGTCAGAAATTCTGTGGCGAGACGTGGGCCCAAAGATGATGTGTTATTTGAAGTATTAAAAATTCGAACTATTTTCATTTTAGTGTTTTAGTACATTTAGTAATTAGGGCTTTTCAAATGAAGTGCAGTTTACATTGGATGAAAATAACCTTAATCTTGAATTCACCCAATCGGAATATAATGTGGTACTATCAGGTTGTTGCCATGTCTGCTGCACCCCAAAAGCTTATTGTTTAACAGTGACCCACGTAATAAAATAATGACTGAAAAGCCTTTTTAACTCTTTTGTGTTGAGAGGCATGATTTGTTCACACTGTTTTGATTCTAGAATCTTATAGTCGTTATTCTACTCACTATTTGGTCTATTTCGATCGCAACATTAGTTGGACGAGTAGTTGAATTCAATTTGGTTGTTCTGTGAGTTGAATTCTGGTTACACCAAAACCGAAGACTGAACTCGTATTTGACAAAACTCGCCTATTAGTTATTTGTTGTCAAAAAATCTGCTTTTGTGGTTATTTGAAAACGAAATATTTTTACCAAATACTTGTCACATTAAAACTCCACATGAATATACAATCGCCAAGGTATTTTTTTCTGAGAGTAACCAGAAAAGAACCCAAAGATGTGGGACTCTACAATGTTTTTAAGCACATTAACTCCAAAATTTTATGTGGCATTGACTGGAACATCATCGCTTATTTCTGGTTTAATATTAATATTTGAGTGGTGGTACTTTCGAAAATATGGCACTTCGTTTATAGAACAAGTTTCCATAAACCATATAAGTCCCTGGATCAGTGGGGACTATGGAGAGAATAGTAACTCTAATAATGCCAATACCACTAATGTTCAGCCGCAGGTTCCGGAATGTAAAGTGTGGCGGAATCCTTTAAATTTGTATCGCGGCGCTGAGTACCAAAGGTACTTCTGGTCTACACACAGGGAACCTCTTACATACTATGATATGAATTTGTCGGCGCAAGACCATCAAACATTTTTTACATGTGAAGCAGATGCCGGGAAGGCTGAATATGAAATAATGCAAACAGCTTGGAGGGAAAGAAATCCTGTTGTGCGGCAGAAGGCTGCTCACAGTGCCCTCGAGATAAATCCCGAATGTGCGCCTGCATACATACTATTAGCAGAAGAGGAAGCTACAACAATAACTGCAGTGGAACAAATTTTAAAACAAGCTTTAAAAGTGGCCGAGACAAATTATAGGAAATCGCAAGCGCTTCAACACCAAGGTAGTATTATGGAGTCTCAGCATAGGCGTGATACAAATGTGTTGATTTACATTAAAAGGAGACTTGCCATGTGCGCAAGAAAACTAGGGAAATTGAAAGAAGCTGTAAAAATGTTTAGAGATTTAACAAAGGAAGTCCCGCCCATCATGAATGTTTTAAACATTCATGAGAACTTGATAGAGGCATTACTAGAAATGCAGGCATATGCGGATGTACAAGCAGTATTGGCCAAATATGATGATATATCCTTGCCAAAATCAGCCACTATATGCTACACAGCCGCTTTGTTAAAAGCGAGGGTAGTAGCTGATAAGTTTTCGCCAGATATAGCTAGTAAAAGAGGTTTAAATACAGCAGAAATGGCTGCTGTGGAAGCCATACATAGGGCGGTGGAATTTAACCCACATGTACCTAAATATTTGTTAGAAATGAAAAAGTTAATCATGCCTCCAGAGCACGTTTTAAAAAAGAGGAGATTCAGAAGCATTAGCCTATACTTTCTTTCACTTAACTCATTGGAAAGCAGTTGATGGAGCCTTAAACTTACTACACTGTACATGGGAAGGTACATTTAGAATGCTGCCATATCCTTTGGAGAGGGGTCACTTATTTTATCCCTATCCCACCTGTACGGAATGTGCAGACAGGGAATTACTGCCTGCCTTCCATGAAGTGTCAGTTTATCCTAAAAAGGAGTTGCCATTTTTTATCATTTTTACAGCAGGTTTGTGTTCATTTACTGCACTTTTAGCTCTATTAACCCACCAGTATCCCGACCTTATGGGGATTTTTGCCAAGTCCATAGTGGGTTGGATGTCGATGCCTATCTATTATGTATATGAAAAAGTGGAAGGCGTATTACCTTCCAATTTGTTACAGCAGTTGATTCGAATTTGATTATTTTTTTCTGCAGTCAACTTTACTTACAAGCTGGGTTAGGTGTTTTTATTTATTTTTATTTGTGTTTTTTAGATACTTATTTATAGACGCATCACTGTGAATTGTGGCTGTCATGATAAATTCGCTGAGTGATGTATGATTTTAATATTTTGCCACATTCAAATTAAACTGTATGTTATTTCCCTCTATTAATTAAGAAATAAAGTGACAAGGAGCAAGTATTTTTTTGTTTTATTTAAAGAAAAATATCAAGTTCAATCAAGTAAAAAAATAGCCATTATGTTTAAAATTCATTCATCTATCTTTTGAGCATAAAAACCATTCGACAAGATAACCGGTGTGCCGTGAGAGTATTTCGTTGCCAGCGATGAGCAGAAGAACAGTATAAGTCAAGGTCTTGTACGGTTTTTTACATCACTAAAATCCTCCTCTACCAGCAAAAAAAGCTTATAGCGAATTGGTTCCCATCAACAAAAAAATGTATGCAATATATTACAGGGGAAAACTTGAGTCCTATTACCATGTCACGTCTTGGCTAACAATAAACGGCGAAGACCAAATTACTGTCAATATTCCAATAAAAATTGCGCTTTTCACTACTTTTTCTTAACTCGAGTTGAAAAACATTACAATTCCACTTCAGTTTTGAGCTATAACTAACCACATTAGTTTATTTTGTAAATTTTATTTATGTAAATGTCTTCCAGACATTGAAAACTACGATTGCTGTGTATGCCAACGCCCTGTTTTGCGTAAATTTGGAGCCACACAGTTTATACTAATTTTTTCAAAACAGAATTTGGACTTGTACTATTTTCCAACTCACCGATTCAATTAAAAAATTTTGATAGGTATAGTTTATTACAGAAATACCGTGCACATAAAAAACTCAAAGGCTGCTGCTCTGCTACCGACAGTTCTTTGAAGGGTGTGCTTTTTTTTATTTAGCTGCTCTAGCTAAACTTCGCCACTTGCTTTACCAACTGAATATTGTATATTCTTGTGCAAACTCTGTCATCTTTGCAGAAATAAAGACGTTTTATTATTATTATAATTAATATGATGTATTAGTTAATACATAAAACATCATTATTCATATGTAAAGTATATTCTGATATCATTAAAATGGGAAATTAACAAAAATTTACTTGTTTTTAACTAAGATTCCCAGGCCTTCTAATAATAGTGTGATTTGCCTCTATAAGCAACACCCTTAATTATCTTCACGGCCTGTTCCTTCTTCCGCGTCATCCTTAGGGTGAGGCCTCTGTCCTTGGCCTCACAAAGAATTTAAAAATTACATTAAAAATTTAATGACCGATTGAAACCTTTGATGTGATGACAAGGTTCTCCATAAAACACCACATACTGCTATCAAAGCGCGTTTCGCCAAACAAGTTGGCATTATCTGGAGATGAATAAAACTGAGTTTTAATCATGTTTTGTGTAAAACTAAGTCAGCGTTATTGTGATTTAACCTTACTTTTTTTAACTTCATGGACCATAAGAGTTGATTACGCATGAAACTATATTTCTGGTAATAAAGAACTATCGATAATTTGTTTAAATTGTACTTACCTTCCACAATGTTTTCAGTAAACACAGAAATAAAAGAATGCATTGTTTATAATTGTTTATTAATTGTTAAATACAATTCATAGGTATAATAAAATACAATTGTATATTCAAAATCTCTTAATAAAACATACATATTGGATTTGTTTGACTGCGACTCCTATAATGAAATGAAGGAAACTAACTTTTGATTTTACGTGATGAAATTAAAATGAACTTAATTGAGTTCTAAAGCTGCAAAAAGCCTACTGTGACACCTCAGTCTTTTTGCAATTTCATCTTACAGGGCAATCCACCTGAAACTTTTATACACATTTGTCTGAGAATGTCAGTACCTATACAATTTTTTATATATAAATGAAAATGTTACTCGTATAAACGTTAAGGTGGACTAACCGGTACAATTCAGTCAGTTTTTTTTTAGAGTTACATCTAATATAATTATTTTAATTTAATTTTATAAAAATGGATGGACAACTGTCATTTACCTAAATTCAGCTAGTGATGTTTGATTGATTACATAAATATTTACAGTTATCGATTAATAGTACGATAAACGAAACATTATAAATATCTGTACATTTTTATTCGTTAAAAATTTTACTATAGTTATTATCTCAACTGCACAAATTTTGGAAGTTACCTGTCTCATATTTAGAACAAAGTACCATTATGCAAGTTTTTTGTGTAAAACAGTGTATACACCATATACTACTCAACACAGAAATTGAAAGACATCAGCTAGATAACTTAAAATTTATTTAATCATTTATTCAGTCATACTTTGTGAGACAGAGTATTTAAAATGTACACTGCTAAACACTAAAATTGAACTTGTTCAAGGGCACGATTTTTAAATGAAGTGTTTGTGTGAAGCGGTATATAAAAATAATGCTCAACCTAAAACATTATCTACCAAGTGTTCGTTAATTCATTATTAATTATTCTATAATTACCGCACATATCTTTATTTTCTGATGAGGTAGTTGAGCACACTTACAATACAAAAAAAAAGTTTTACGAGTATCAAAAGGATCATCGAATAATTGCTTAAATCATTTACATCCACTATAAGCACATACGTGTGGGAAGTGTCGACCTCCCTGCATATATCTATATGTATAAAACAAACAATTTTTTCTGCATACATCCAAAAAAGTGGTTTACATCTTTTTTTTTTGTGGTGAGCAATGGTATAATGCACTTATATTCATACACTGCTCTCCACAAAACTTTACAACGCATAAAATGTCATATTTGGGATGAGTAGTGTATAATGCACAATAAACTGCTCCTCACAAAAACATGATGCCGAGTATAATCTCCATTTAATTTTCAAACTAAAACTTGGTCCTTAACAGCTCCTGCTCAGTTTTATTTTAAAAAGAATAACTTGACTGGGATTTTTGTCAAAACTTGCACAATTGGTAAAAACCTTCAACCGATCATATATAATTCCACATAAAGATTTCTGAACAACTGCTTTTTTTGGAATGTTTTTATACTTTTTTTTTTTAATAGAAATAAACCTCAAAATTAGATAACTATCGACATTATCCATTCAAATAATTATCCATTAACGGGACTATGCTAAAAGTGTATAAATAAATATATTTTAAAATTATATTTAACAAAATAAAATACATTAAAAAAATCGTCACATACTTATTATTTGGCCTCAAATATTTCAATATGAAAATTGACTTGAGTATTATTTTTCACTTAACTGATAATATACACAATAGGAAACACTATATAAATTTATTTACACACAAGCAAAACGCAGTTACAAAAACATGGCAAACGTACAGTCCAAAAAAATATCAGATCACTTAAAATCAATATCTCCACTACACTTAATATTTTTAACTGGTGTTTAAACTTTGAGCATTTAACAATTATAGAAAATTGAACTTAGTCAACATCTCGCAGTATAAAATCATTGGCTAAAAAAACCTGCAATATGTCACTACTTTACGCTAATTCAGTCTGTTTTGTTTTAGCATTGGTATTGTTTATTAAACCGAATTAAATAAAGAATTTTAAATTACACAATCTAAAAAAGTATCACACAGTTATAGGATCCCGTTGGTGAAATACTGGAATCC
This sequence comes from Rhamnusium bicolor, assembly GCA_029963845.1. NCBI lineage: Eukaryota > Metazoa > Arthropoda > Insecta > Coleoptera > Cerambycidae > Rhamnusium > Rhamnusium bicolor. The sequence continues at coordinate 28,995 of JANEYF010000795.1, forward strand.
ATCATAGAGCTTCGTAGAAAGGGAGTGTATACTACCCTCGACCATACGATTCACTTCCAATCGGAGCTGCTCCTCCGTCATACTCATGTGGAAACGATTCTTTAAGTTTTGAACTGTAGACGTACCAGATTTGAAGCATGGAAGCTGAGAGCCTGCAACAAATTTGGCATATTACTTAGTACAAAGTATACTCGTTCCGATTATATTAAAACATACTTCTAAAGGAAAAAATTATCATTAAAAATATATGTAGGAAGACAAAAATATCTCGGTACTTAGTAATAATGGCTGGCAAATTTAAAGTTATGTGAAAATCGAAAGTTTCTCGAATTACATTCATAAATGTGACTTCCAGAAACTATCATACAGGAGTTCTTTCTTTATGAATTTGCTGGAAGACGATAAAATATGTATATTGATGTGTTAGCTGCAAAACTGGATATAGAAGTGGAATTTAAGTAAGAATAAGTATATTGAAATCCGTTAAAATCAAATAATTAACACACAATACCAGATAGGAGGTAACAAAATCTGAATATGAAAGCTTAGAGATTATGGAAGCAGAAACATGCTACACTTATTCGAAGCTCTGACATTGATCTCGTACTTGACAACAGAAAAAAAAGTCTTACCTACTTCCTAACCTTATTAGAGTCCTAAAAAATATTCAGAAAACTTACCTGATCTCATGATTTCAACCAAGGTGATTATCATTCCATGGTGCTTTCTGGCGGCAATAAGACCCTGCAGAATCAATATCTTGAAATACTCGAACATGTCGGAATTCTCCCCACCCATTATTTCGACGAATTCTGGCGTTAGCTTAAACGGCGATTTCTCGAAGCCCAAATTTTTCGGGGAGGTAGACAATATGAACCCGAAATCAATGTGGATGAGATGACCATCACTCTGAAGTAAAATGTTGCCATTATGCCTGCAAAACAAAGAATTATACAAACATTAAGATAGTTGATAAATCACTTATTGAAACTAATTTAATCCCTATAATCAGGATGTTCATACTAAAACATACCTATCTTTGACTTGAATCAGGTAACAGATGAGGCAATAAGCTGCACAACTCTGCACGAAATTCTTTTGTGCTGTAAGGAAACCCTCTGAAGTCATTGGCCCGTATTCTTTGATGAAGTACTGTAGCAAAGACAACTGGCAATGCTTCTTCACTTGGTGAAGAGACACTGTGTTCAAGATGGGTTCTATGAGGCCGCTGTCATCAGAAAGGCATAAAATTCTGGAAAATAAAGGCAACATAGAATAAGCTAATCAAAACAAAATAACCTCGCAGGCTCACGGAATTAAAAATATACCTGTAAGGGTGAACCCACAGCGGTACATGTTCCATTTCCCAGATTTTTTGGAACATTTCTAGAAGTTGAGAGGCCATCAGCTCCTGTCGCAAGTCATCTCCACACTTGACTATGACAGATAACAACTTCCAGCTGGACAAGTAACCGTAAGGAGAACTTTCCCTAATTCTTTGTTCTTTATCCTATAAGATAAATTAAATCAACCTAAACTTCAGTTCCGAAAGAACAGCGTTTATTATGTAATAAAGTTAAATTACCACATAAAATCACGCACAAATCGGTGTTTTTGCGTAATTCGTTCAGTAATCGCGAATGCATCACTTTCCATTAAGATCTGCTATAGAACGCGAATTCCTTACTATTGTATGAGCAGTAAATAAATTAAAAACTTACCTGCCAAGGTTCTTTTAATACAGCAGCAGAAGGATCCTCAGGATCATGGGTGAATTTCTTACTTTTTTCCTCGTGGAAAAAATCTGACAGTCGCCTCCTTATTTCACTCGCCGGGATTGACATGGGGGGTTCCCGGGAATCACTAGATTCTTGACTCATTTGAGAGATCGTGTCCCTGTCCATGGGTTTCTTCAATTGAGCATACTGAAAGTTAAGGACTAGGATTCAAAGATGTCCTACACGGCGCAAGTTATCTAAATCATTTCAGGTTTTTTTGGTTTGAATGGTAATTATAAATCCGACGGCAAAATAGCAAATAAGACAAAAATTTTAACTTAGTAGGATTTGTTATATCATCTAAAATATTAACTTCTACATGAAGAATGTTATCTGCGACCCTTTAGGCAAAATAAGGTTCCTTTGTCTTTTATAGATTCTTATACGATTTTTACCCATAGGATATTTAGAGATTTTGATTGAGACCTCAAATATGGATGACTAAGCAATTAACAGGTATAAGCCAACATGATTAATCAAAAACAATGATACTCTCGGCAGTTGTTGTAATCCATAAATTTTATAGCAAACATTATCAGCAGTTAACATCTAAAATGTTTTTAAAGGCTCATAAAGTTTATCTAAATTGGGTTAAATAGCACATTTGCATTAGTCAATAATTTGAGTCTATTATTTATTATTAATAGATGTCAATGCAATAAAATTTTGACTAATGCAGTTACAACTGCTATATTTTATTACCAGCAATTAGTATTAATTTGATATTAAACAAACTAGTTTAATGTAAATGTTTACATACCATAATTATATTAAATAGTTTTAATTGCAGTAAATTTAAGAGATTAACATTTCAAACACTGAATTCTAAACAAACAACACACAGATACAGTTCACCTCCATTGTTTTGTACATTTTTTTAGACACAGACAATACATAAGCAAACCTATTTGATATAAAAAAAAACATGGAACAATAAAATAGTATCCAGAAAACGCCGAATACTAAACTCGTGCGCTATCCGTCAACCAAGGCATTCTTTGGCATGCAATTTTAATTATTACTAAAAAAAATGGAAAAGACAACTAGTACAGTTGATTTCAATAAAAACTGGTACACTTTCTTTTAGCTATGTAAATCATTCGTTCTTTGATTGATATTAATAATCTTACAAATGTCACTTTGACGTTAATCAGTGGTGTCATTATTAAAAATGGTTCGACATCTAACAGATATTCAGAAATTTCGAATTATTTCTAAAATTGAAGATGGCTGGTCCATGAGAAGACTTGCTGCTGAATACAATGTGAGTAAAACCACGATGAGTGTTAAAAAACAATGGGAAACCAACCAAACGGTATCCCGTAAAGTTGGTTCCGGTAGGCCCAGAAAGAGCAATAATCAAGAAGATGAAAATCTTATAAATTACCTAATAGAAAACCCTTTTCAGACTGCAGTAAATGCAATTTCAGAGACAAATTTCCCTGCTTCGGTATCTACTGCTTGCAGAAGAATAAAACTACAAAGCGACTTGAAAAGTTGTTCAGCGGCTAAAAAATACAAACTTTCAGAAAAAATTAAGCAGGGTAGGATTATTTTTGCACTCAACTATATAATCAATGATGAAAACTTCTGGACACAAGTTGTCTTTTCTGACGAAAAGGTTTTTAAATCCTGTAACGATGGACATGTTCGCGTATATAGGGCCTCCTTCCACTAGATACGACGAAAAATATACTTTCGATCCACAAAGATCAGGAAGGTTTTCAGTCAATGTCTGGGCTTGGATGAGCCTAAATGGGTTAGGTGTGTGTTGGAACAGTGGTGGTCATCTTAATTCCATTAAATATATTGAAATATTAGACAATATTATGTTGCCGTCAGTAATAGAGGTGCTTCCAGAAAATAGTTTTATTTTCCAACAAGACAACTGCTCCATACATACAGCCCATCGTGTCAGGCAATGGTTTCTTAACATAGAGTTGTTACCGTGGCCATCTAAAAGTCCGGATTTAAATCCAATTGAAAATGTATGGGGACTAATGGTGAAACATATAAGAAAATTAAATAACCATCCAAATAATGCCCAAGAATTGGAAGGGATAATTGAAGACGCTTGGGAGAACTTGTCGCAAGAAGTTGACCTTGCAAGAAATCTGATTTTGTCCATGCCTGCAAGACTTCAGGCAGTTTTAGACGCTAATGGAGCAATGACAAAATATTAGTTAATTCTGTATTACGTAATTGAAGTTCATTTATTTTATTTTTTTATTGTATTTTTATGTTCAGTTTGCATTGTTTACATTTTTTTTTAATCTCAAGTGGTATTTTTGTGTTCTTATTTTAAAAATAGAATTATCATTATTCAGTTAGTATTTTAATTACAACCATTAGTAGAATTATCCGTAACAAATATTATTTTTTTTAAACAATAATATGGCAGGCTTGAAAATGTTTTGTAAAAAATTATTTTCTAATTATTATTTAAAATTCCATTCGAATAAAATAAAAGAGAAAGGTTTAATAAGTTTAAAAACACAAAAAAAACCTATCTCCTCCAAAAAACCCAGGTCCGGGGTAAATCACCTCTTCTCCACCCCCCCTCTCGACATGCCTGGCCAGCCCTATTTACAGACATATGCACACAACTAAACTATTAAGATTTTCGATTACAAGAGTTGTACCAGTTTTTTTTTAAATCAAGTGTACCTAGCACTAGTACTTTGTACTTATTGCCTCTCTACATACATAATACAACAAAATAGTTAATAAACAAAACAGAGGATGCAGCATATCAGTGACAACCGGTATATACAAATTTCCAATGACTGCTACATATTAGTGTTTAGTTACGGTCAATAACTATTGTTTACGCGGTTATAATGTAATATACTAAGAACTGAAATGTAAATATCGACTGAATTATTAGTATGGCAACGTTACAGATAATAATATTATCGAGTCGATTTGCACTTGCATTATTAACTTTATTACTTGTTATTTTAGAAGTTATATTCTTAGTGTGTGTAAAATTAACTATTTACATTTACAAATACGAATACTAAAGGTTCTGTTTTGTATTTTAACATTGTATCCAATGCATGTATAAGAAATCTACCAATAATACTGTAAACAAGCGTAAACAATATTATCCTGATGTAAATTTTCTTGCAACAATGTTGCCGTTTTTTTCCCGATAGGCAGTTATATACGTAAACAAGCCGCATAATAATACAATGTTTGGCTCACACTTTGTTTTAATATTCAATTACAAACTTTTAATTAATAATTACTTAAGGCAATTCGTATCAAAATCTCACAAAAGTTTATTTTTAAGTTTACCAATGGCGGTTTCTCACGAGGCCATTTATTTAACAACCTAAAAAAAGGAAAGAAGTTTTTTTTTGCATCCATGCGTTTCTCGCCGTATTTGTAAACATGATAATTGCACACCTATCTTTGTATATTTGCGTGTTGTCTCTTGGATTTGTTCCTATCTGATCGAGTAGAAAAGCAAAATTGACACAAAAAACACGCCTTAAAAATATGCGCACGATGAAGGCGTATATAGATAAATATACACAGAAAAATATTATCTGGCGCCGATACGACGCCCTCATAAACGCCTCTCAGACGTGTCCCCTTCGCTACGCCACTGTCCTTGAAAATTCGGATGTTTAAGAATTCACGCAATATATTTATTTAATATACCAGTAAAATTAATCCAGGCCACACACATGGAAACCCGAATAAAATCCGCAAATTTAAAATAGCTGAGGAGTTTATTAAAAGTGTAATAAACTCTACACATTAGCGCATTTCTATCAACGCCGGCGTATATGAAAACATTTCAGGCAAATATTCCTAACAAATTTTTGCATAAATTCCAGTTTCAGCTAAAGCAACATGTTTCTGTCTGACTAGCTTGGATTTCAGCACAAACAACTTTGATATTTGTTTATTTTATTTAAATTTACATGGACAAGCTGGGTAAAAATAGCAGAATGCAAATAGGACACAGGGACAGGCAACCTACTTTTTTTTTGTTAAATGATTAAGATTAATTAGATTTTTCTACAAATGTACTTGACATGAAAAGATCCTTTGAAAATGAAATGACTATTAATATCTATCTACAAAAAAAAATTGTATAGATCGACATCACAGGTGTTGTTCGTTGTTGGTTACAAAACAATTCATTTTTAATTAGGGAAAAACAATCAAAAGATAAGCAATTAAGATAAATATTGTTTACTTTGCGGTTTCAGAATCTTACAGTAAATATATACGGTAGTCCAGTTTCCGAGGCACAAACTTCAAAAATGCGTAGAGTATCTAAAATAATAGTTTCTGGACCACTCTGTATACTAGCTTAGCTGAATAAACAGTAATTATTGCGCCTGATACTGATCTAAATAGTTAATTATTATTAAAAACATATTAATTCCCAAAAAAAATCCAGAAGGAAATGTTTTAAATGACGAGCTCCAAGTGCTGGGTACAGCACTTGGAGCTCGTACCGGAGATCGCGATATTTGGTCCGTTTCTCCTCCTCCTTCAAGGTGATGTTTTTCTCCGCAGGTGCCGAGAACTCGATGACATACATCACCTTGAGTTGATGGTCGAGGAGGACTATGTCAGGCTTGTTGGCTTGGATTAGCCTGACAGTCGGGAACGAGTAGTTCCAGTAAATCCGGCATTTCTCGTTCTCGACAACGGACTCAATATCTCCGGGGACGTAAGGCAGCACTGGTGTCTGGTCTACCCCGTACGAGTGCCTTAGGTGGTAGTATAGCACTCGTAAAGCCGCGTTATGTCGGTGAATGTAGGCCGAAATCGCATATATGGGACATGCAGAAAGTAAGTGCATGAGCGATTCCGGCGCCTGATGGCAGGTCCTGCAGTTGATATCAGGAACCTCTACACGCCACACGCGGCTACGGTAGACCAAGGTGTTGATAACACCATCTTGGCAGGCCATAATGAATCCCTCGGTCTCCGACTTAAGCCCTGCTGACCTTAGAAAGGCGAAGGTCAGCCTGGTCGATAAACCCAGTGTTTCTATGTTCTTATAGAAGACACCATGCTGGGGTTTATCGACGTGCTGCCGAAACAGATTTTCCTGTTCGGCAGCTCTAATTCGGGCTTTCAGACGATTTGGCTGAAGTTCGGTGACTGACTCAACATCAGCACCTCGCCCGCCTCCTCGCCTGATTTCAAATGCGAGACCGAGTTCATCTGCGGCTCTTTTTGCTACCTTGAACAATCCTGCTCCCACTCCTACAGTTTCGTGATGTTTTACGAACCGCAAGAGGGGATCTGAGCTCCTGAGTATGTTACATGCCATACTCAGTACTACTCTGCCATGCGTACACTCCAGGCTCAAGAGTCCTCGGCCCCCCCGTTGACGTGGGAGGTACACACGAGGAACGGACGATCTAGGATGAATACTTCTGTGAATATTCATCATCTTGCGGGTATCTCTGTCTAATTGACGCAGCTCATCTACCCTCCACTTTACTACTCCGAAGGAGTAGAGCAGAATCGGAACGGCAAGCATATTAGTTGCAGACACCTTGTTCTTCCCCGAAAGTTCGGAAGACCAAATCTTTCGGAGGCGGTGTCTGTACTTAACGCGGAGAGAATCTTTTATTTGTGATACATCCTGGATGTGCCTTTGTTGCACACCCAGATATGTATAGGTCTCTCCGGCATCCAGATGCCTTAGGATGCTTCCGTCTGCGAGCTGCGCATCTTCAGGGAAATTCCCCGCATCGTCCTCTCTTGAGGTGGACGACTGCACATTTGTCCAACCCGAACTCCATACCAATTGCCCGCGTATATTCTTCGACCACCCTAATTTATTTATTATTATTATTATTATTAATTATTAATTTATCTCCAAACATTTTGCTTTTTCTCACACAAGATTACTTAGGGCTGGTCTTTTCACCTCTGGGTAAGTTACTGTTAACTAACTAGGAGATTAGAATTGGTTTAACTTCAACATTTTATTTATGATACATTCACATTCTAATCATCTAATTAGTTAACAGTAACTTACCCAGAGGTGACAAGACTGGCCCTTAGGGATGCAGAGGGTTGTAGTATCTGTGGTTTAATGTAAATGTAAAAAATAATTACTAAAATAACTACTAAAAACACAATTTTTTTCAAATTATGCATCTAAAAATTATTTGTATATATATTTTAGACCCTATTAGGGCCTAGTAGGCAGTTAATTTTTTAAACAACCCTATGCGATTCTTTGTTTCCGAGCCATGACAATCCAATTTTTATCGGCGTTTTTCGGACACTATCGGTTTCCATCCGCTTGCTTGCAGATGTACTTACTCATCAACGGATCCAAACAAATTTGATGAGAACCGTACATTTTCTGTGCAGTTAATAATGAAAAAACTGGATCTACAAACAGACCGACGACACTAAATAAGTCATTTTTCAATGCGATAAACAATTGTTTTAAGTGTCCTAATAAATAATAATTTACTGAATTTATATCTGGGGAACGCGGATGCCAAGAGAAATTGCAGCGACGTTCAACTCGGCGACTATTCTAAAAATCCTTACCGAGTAAAAGTAACATCATCAGGCAGACGGCGGACAGACGACAGCTTTCTAATTGTTACATCTGACAAAAACGCATTCTTTCCGAATTAAGGCCTCCACACAACATTTTTGGAACCGCTGATGTAACACCAGCGATTCCAAAAATGTTTCCCATTTTTCCACTTACTTTCTTCCCACTTACCCTACGCTCTCTCCTACCCTCATATCTCGATGCCCTATCTAATACATTCTCCATGATATACAAGATAAAAGATAATAATTAAACTTACCTGTTGCGAAATTTCATCATCTTCCTGGCTCCAATCAGGATCAACATCATCATAGCAGCCGCCACAAACGCTAAACGCCGACAAAGATGTCGTTTCGTGCTTCAAATTTTCTTCGGACTTCGTATGTCGCAACGTCGGCATAATTTTCGTTGGCACTGGTGAACTGGCTATGTCGTCGACCTCGACGACTTCTATGTATGCAATGTAGGGAGCCTAAGAAAAAGTGCATTAAGCTAAAATACTAATGCAAAAAGAATTCTTTAATTACCTTGTCTTTGGAATTCAGAACGGCTGCAACTTGGGGTGGTATTCTAACAATAAGATGGGGATTATGGCTGTTCAAAGGTAGCCAAACCCTGGCGGGTAGATTTAAATTGAGGGTGGTCAGTTCTGCCACCAGTCTTGTAGTTTTCGCTTCCTTAGTCGGTATGGAACTTAGTAATTTGCCGATTAATATCAGTGCTTGCATGAATTCTAGCTCGGGCTTCAGCCTGGGAGCCTGGAAAAAATTGATTATGGTCAAGTATCGATCTAATGCGACTAGACTTTATTACAGAAAAATAACAATTGCTATCAAATGAAGAAAGCCGACTTGGACAATAGAAAGCATCTACGGTGACTCACCGAACAAGTGCAATCAGTCTTTTCTCCTCTAAGATCATTCACGACACTTTGGCAGCTTTCGAAGCACACACATCCATTATCGAAGGCCCTGCCCGAACTTAGATCGCCCAGGCAAAGTTTCGTGCTCGTCGCACTCTTCTTCAAGCCAGGCAAAAGAGCGGAAGCGTCGCTCTGCGACCTCTGATGAGTTTTCTTGACTTGTGTCGTTTGAGGTACCGACAGTTTGTCTGCCGTAATGTTGAGCGACGTCGTCATTTTTTGGTCTTTCGGCCGGAGCTCATCGGAGAGGATAAGGTTGCGGAGTTTAACGCCGTGCGGTTTTTTCTTGGTAGGTAGGGACGCGTCTGAGCTGAAGGCGTCCAACAGCCAGGCACATTTCAAGGAAAAGTCCATGGATTTTCTACACCTGCAAAGACACATTGTGGTTATATGCATAGCAAAAACAAATACTATAATGCACCTTTTCACCGGTGTCGAAAATTATTTTGTAGAAATGCAGTTTTTAAAGAGGAAATATTGATATTTGGTGTATATAAGTTGAAGGTTAGCTGTACAAAACTAGACTTCGTGCGAACAATTAATTTATTTATGATGCGTTATGATTCTGGGAAGATATTACTGTATAATAAACTTCAAGATGAACGTGACCAAACAAAGAGAGGTAGTTTCTTAGTCAGTAAATCTCAATTTCTGCACAAACTTGTCGTGGGTACGCCGAATTTTAAACAGCTGCAATAAAATGAATCCACGAAAGAGCAGACACAAGAAAACATAAAATTCCATTATCAGAACCCGCTGTCCGTGAACTTCAAGATATATCTATAATAAATCAAGCCGTTACTAAAAAAGACCAAGACAAACCCACCCATAAATAAATGATAAGTCCGAATCTAGAAACATTCTCGATTTCGTTTGGTGTGGGCCAACATCCGTGATCTGCGGTATTTTTGTTTATTCGTTCACGGTCGAATTCGTATAGAAAGTAAAAACGAAGCGCGAATACCGTTTATGTTGGTGTTGGTGTTAAATAATGCGAAGACAATTCGCAGTTACAGTTCACGTATTCTCATACTGAAATATATAGTAGTCCCTCATTTTTGATGTGGGCATACGTAATGGGGAATGGGGAAAACATCCAGTGTGAAAATGACGTAATACACCTTCCCGCCTATATACAGGGCCTACTTTGACCGCCCTGACAATGGTAACTTATTCTGGCGCGACTTTATACTGAATAATCGAAATTTTTTATAATGGCAACCTCCAATTTTCTTTTTGATTTTGATGGATCCTTTAATTGTCAAAATAGCAATTTTGACACCTTACATAAGAAAAAATTATTCAATTTTAAAGATTTCTTCAATACTTTCACCGCTCAATATACAGGGTGGCGATTTAGCACAATATTCATAATATAATAAATTAAAATTTAACGTAATTGTTCAAAAATTTCCCCAGTAACAATCTGTGATTGGCCGGCAAGTGTGTAAACACTTTGTATTGAACGTTATGTAAATACATGATACTGGCATGATATTAACTTGGCATATAATGCTACACACTACACAGTAGCAATTTTACAACAGTAAATAATTTTCAGAAAGCTATTAATTAATTTAAAATAATCCTTTGTGATACCATTATTATTTTCTTTCGTGAATTAATTTCCAATTCGGTATTACCTTGAAAATAAGTCACGGATAATTGCTCATGTTATATAATTAATTTGTCGCTTACTAGGTACTTTGTGCCATAAACATAAAAAAGTTAATAGAATTTTGTTCATAAATGATGAAAAAAAAAGGAGCGTGTTCTATCAATAACATAATTAACGTTGTTAATGACCGCTAACCACTAAGGTCAAAAACTGTCATCAACTTTTTTTTTACAAATAAATAAAGTAATTTTTATTTTTATTTATTATTACGAAAAGCGGTTTACATTTACCTATATGTTATCAGTGCGGTGCGGTTAGTGGTTAAATAATAGATTTGTAGGCGAATGGATCAGTAGAAATTCATGTCAATAGTAACCGGCATAAAAATTTAAAAAATGGCGTGTCTTCTTTGGAACTTCAGTTTATGTTTGATTTACTGTTAATGGTGATTGCCTGTGATGTTCCCCTGCGCATATTGGATAAACCAGCATTTCGGGAGTTCTGGAATAAATACAATCCCCAGGTGAATTTACCAAGTCGTTCATCGTTACGTAGATATGTATACAAGTGTTCGTGAAGACATTGTAAATAGGATTAAATGTGCATTAAAAAATACACGACTGTGGTTATGTGTTGACGAGACGACAGATTGTAAAAAAAATTCTATTTTAAATGTTATAGTACGTGTACTCGACCCTGTTAAATCAACATTTCCACTTTTACTAGCTAGCAAAAGACTAACTGCGTGTACTGGCGAAACAATTACGCCGGTGGTGTTGGAGACTTTCGAAAAATTTTAACTGTCAACAAGTCAAGTGTTGATGTTTGTGACCGACGGTGCTGCGACAATGCGTTTGGTGGGCCGTTTTCTTCAAAGAGACGATTGTAGGTTTTTACATGTTACGTGTAAAGTGCATGCGTTCCATCTTGTAGCAGAAACGATTCGAAAATGTTTTCCAGAGGTAGATGCATTAATAACAAATACAAAAAAAGTATTTCTCAAATCTCCTAAACGGCTCGAGCATTTCACACACTGTGCCCTGGTATTCCGGAACCACCAGAGCCGATTCTTACACGTTGGGGAACGTGGTTGAAGGCAGCTTTTTTATTATGCTGAATATTTTCAACAAATAAAAGCTGTGATACTACAGTTCAACTCTAACGAGGATGCAGCTATTAAGGAAAGCCAGACAAGCTTTCAAGATGTTTCCCCTCGAAACAGATTTAAAAACTATTTATAACAATTATAGAGGACTACACGACGCAATAGAAAAATTGCAAAATACTTCGTTGTCGTTAGTGGAATCGCTATAAATAGTGGACGACGTAAATACACAGCTACAGACGCAAAAAATAAGCCCGTTATTGAAAAATTCGAGAGTGCATTACAGAAAGATCCTGATTTTACTAAATTAAGACAAATTTGTGATAGTGCATCTACAGCTGCGTTAAGTGAGTTCACAGAGTGTTTTACTTATGACTGTATTACTTCCGTAGATGTCGAACGGTCTTTTTCAAAATACAAACATATTTTTTCACCACAGCGAGCATCGCTTACTGAGACAACTGTAGAAACATATCTGATGCTACACAGTTATTATACAAGTGCTCCAGTTTGTGATAACGACAACCAAGCTACTTCATAAATCTGCTTAAGAAGGTGAGTTTTGTACATATTTTTATAAAAGTGTACCAGTATTAATAAAATTTATTTCCATTTATTTTATTTATTTATTTATTTATTATTAGTTATCACTTAGATATACAATGTACATGTGTGAACGTCATTTAACAGTTTAATAATAATGTGCAGCACTAAGCTTACAAAATTTAAGGAAATACATAAAAAAGAATTTAAAGCAAACGAAACAGTACAAAAAACATACATCACAATATATAAAATATTTTTGTTTTTATTATTGTACTTATTCAAGCATTATATGATGCATACCCAGTACGTCTCTGTAGGATTAATGACCTTGGCCAGGCTTAATCATTAATGTTATTATGCGTTTTTTAAGTGCTATTCAGAGTACACCTCCACTGTTAGTATGTAGTGAACGGGTGTTGCAAACCCATGCGCGAACAGTTGAGGAAACAGTGGAATATAATAAGATTGGGGTTAAAAGTGAAAATGTTTTTATTGCTTGTTTGAGACGTCCCGGCACATATACACTTTGTTCCAAAATAGATGTAATAAGAGGTGTAATGGAGAAACAATTCGAATTTTGGGATACCCGTCCTCTAGATTTTGTTCTGAAACTTGTTTCCGGGCTAAATAATTCTAAAGTTACAAAGGCCTACGTGGGAGCCTGTTAAAAACTTGAAAATGATTTCTTAGTGTTACCCCCCAGTCCGCATTTATTGGCTCAGCGTAGCCTATTGCTTTAAAACGTTTATTAAAGTCGTTATCTGATTGTCACACAAGCGTCCGTTCTTAAAATAATTTGTAAATAGTAATAATCAAAATAAATCCACCCGCTGGCGCTGTTAGACATGAGTAACGCCGCGCTGGCAAGGCCAAAGCGTGTATTTTAAAGATTGCCAAGAAACCGAGCCAAAACTATGATTTGATTGTGCCAAATTGAATTAGCGTGACGTAGTTTGAGTCATAAAAAAGTGACGTCGAATGCAACGTAATCAAATTAAAAAACAAACTAGTCCTGTGGATGTAAATAAATAAGTTTATAGTACTGGCAGATTGATATGCCTTGCCCAATTTAACTTCTTGGTCACTTCTAACGAATTTTTATTAATAATCTACTATTTTTACTATACCTACATAAAGTTATCTATAAAATGCCTGTTGACTATTTTAAATAATTTGTCAACAATATTTTCAAAATAGCTTAAAAGTTGAAAATAATATGCTTTTATGTGGGCGGGGCAATAGTGCGTCTGACTTCATTATATCGAGGTCTATGATAGCTAAAAACTTGATAAACTAGACAAAAAAGTCTATTACTGAAAATTATTTTTGAATATACAGTGAGGCAAGACGATTCTATAGAGTCAACTAACACTTTTTTAAATAGAATGCCATGCATAACGGAAAATTTTTGAAACCACTTTGTGGCCTCCTTCCACTCCTGTATTATTATTGATTCTCTCCTAATCACTTACAGATTTGGTTAATTACACTTTGTAAATCAGTGGGATCGTAACCTCAAATGTACCCAAAATCCTCTGCATACAATGAAATTTGCAACTGGGATGTGCCTAACATCTGATGTAATCATCGAAAACAAGAAGGGATCTAAAATTGAGCTCTGAGGGACTCCAAAACGAATTTCCTTCAAGGCTGAGCACTTTTAGCCTTCGTCGCTGTAAACATGACGTGTTAACTGTTAACGACTATGTAAATACACTCAACCGCAAAATTAACAGGACACTAGGCTTTTCAGGAAAATCTCAATTTGAAGCCAATTAATTTAACTGAACCTATGGGGTTTAGGTCAGGACCCCTGGGTGGCCACCCTAGTACCTGAATACCAACATCGTGAAGATACTGGTGAGTTATCCACGCTATGTGCCGTCGCGCAATATCTTGCATTAGGAGAAACTGTTCTCTTACAAATGGCGCAAAAGGTACCCCACATGCTTTTCTAAATACTCCCTGATGTACCTGTCAGCAATGGGGTTACCTCTCCGAAATGTTACAAGGGCCGTACGAGCTTTCAAAGAAATGCCTCCACCAGCAAACTGTACTTAGGAGAAAAGCAACACTGAGCATAACGTTCTTCAGATCTTCTAATCACTCTTTCGAGACGATCGGGTGAAATACCTTGTGAAAACGAGACTCATCCGTGAAGAGAACACTTTGCCATTTATTCATATCAGAAATGAGTTAGCGCAAATTCAAAGCGTTGCCTGCGATGACTTGCGTCCAAAAGAGGGCCAGTAGCTGGTGCGTGAGGTGTTAAATTTTGATCCCTCAACGTTCTTCGTAAAGTATCGGATGAAACCAAGGTACAATGAACATCTACCAATATTTTAGTCAAAGCTGTACCAGGAGTGTCCGTTCTCGCAGAACTTGGATTCGAAGAAATCGGTCCTTCACTTCATTTGTTGCTCGTGGTCTCCCTTGTCCAGGTCTTCTTGAGTAAGAACCAGTTTCCCGGAACCTTTGTGTTGCATTAAATAGTGCTTCGAGGGATGTCAAGCAAGTTGGTGATATATCGGATGTCTGCGTCCATCATTATGTAAAACAACAGCTTGAGCGGCTTCTTCAGGACTCATTACGAAATTTCTCACAATAAAACCTTTTTCACTTTTCTTCGCAAAACCTCAGAAACACACAAGAAACAGCAATCGAAACAAATTAAAGAGCTGTAAAAAAACAAGTAAAACGCTGACGATTGGAAAACAACTAAAAAATAGGTAACAAAAAATTATTCCCATGCTCGAACTTTATTTCTTTCATGTGTGTAGCCATGTTAAATCAATATACAGATCGTATTCGCAAATTTGCCATAAGAAAACCTAGCGTCCGGTTAATTTTGCGGTTGAGTGTAGTCAGTTATAAAACCATAAGCAGGTTACATTGACAGATACTTATTTTATTTATTGTATAAAATCGATATCAGATAGTTGTCAGTATAAGACGCTAAGTTTTTTTCTTATAAAATTTATTAGTTTTACAATAGCAAAAATAATTTTGTCAGTATATATCGATTAAGGACCGAATTCATCAAGTAATTGCTGAAGAAAATAAATTAGGACATACATCGACATCAATATCAGGGGTGACTCAGCGCATTGAATCACCCTTCTTACTAGGTCTAGGGGTTAACATTTCGATCGAGATTTCGACTCATACAAAGCGATAAAAATACAGAAAACATAAAACCATTTGTGGCAAAACATTCGTATGAATGTTATTAATTTAATTTCAGGTATTACTTCAGGAAGGCAGATGTAATCAATTTCTTTTAAGATATCCTTTACATTTACAACTAAATCAACACCGAATGTTGGTCTTGTAATCAAAGGTAAAACTATTACTTAAAAGTTGTACTATCGTTGTCAGTTTTAGAAAGAAAAAACATTCCTAATTATGTTATGACTAACTGACCCGACAGTCGTTGTTCTGTCAATTTATACAAAAATAGATATAGACAGAAGATAGATAGATTATTTTAATTAGGATTTAATGTTGACACCAGCTTGCAGAGCACCCATATTGGAATATTACAAATATTTACAAAAATTAAGTAATGCGTTCATCGCAACGCTTGGTGATGAACGATATTTTTTGTCTTTCTGTTCGAGAAAAAACGAATAGCGCCGATGGTTTACCTACTCTCGAACACGCCACTATACAACTGCCTATGGGAAAAATATGTCTATTCAGGTTCATTCCACATACTCCAACGATTGACCTTACGATTTATTAATCGTCATTGCGAATGCATGGCGATCGAAACTGGACACACTTAAATTGAAACGACAAATCGGTTGGAATCAGTGGTATTCTTGGGAATCAGAACATCCTCACCTTTGAACTTTCCTATGATTATCGTTGCTTCAATCACGTTGTTCATCAGCTTCTTGACAGCGAGTCTTGTTCCATTACATAGTTGCGGTTGGTTCAGGTTGAGTAACATGATTATCACCAAGCCTAACTTGAGCTGCAAATTGTGCGGCGGCATTTCTGGTAAATCCAATGAATTCAGAAATTCAATTTGGATAACTGACGACTTCATCTGGATCGGTAATTGAATCGATCGACTTAAAGGAAACCAAGAAAATATAATGATATCACTTTGCAAAATGTCAAAAGGTTGTTAAATGTCAAAGACCTTTAAGCCATGTATGTTTTTTTGTTATGAAAACATGTGACAGCAGAACTGGCAAACTGTGCCTCATTTCACGTAATGACTATCAATATCAAAACGTCTAAATTTAACATAGATTTTTTTCATATAAAAATACCCATCCAAATTCTCGCTTTTCCCGTGGATTTTCCAAAAATTTTCTTTCATACAAACCTTGTCCTGACAATTACGAACACAACGAAAAAGAAATCAGCTAAATCGATCGAGCCGTTTTCAAGTGATGCTCCGTCATACATGTGGCAATTGATTTTTAATATCCGACTTTTTCCCGTGGATTTTACAAAAATTTCCTTTCATACAAACCTTGTCCTGACAATTACGAACACAACGTAAAAAGGAATCAGCCAAATCGATCCAGCCGTTCTCAAGTGATGCTCTGTCACACATGTGGCAATTGATTTTTAATTTCCGACTTTTCCTGTGATTTTCCACAAATTTTCTTTCATACAAACCTTGTCCTGACAATTACGAACACAACGAAAAAGAATCAGCAAAAATCGATCGAGCCGTTCTCAAGTGATGCTCCGTCATACATGTGGCAATTGATTTTTAATTTTCGACTTTTTCCGTGGATTTTCCAAAAATTTTCTTTCATACAAACCTTGTCCTGACAATTACGAACACAACGAAAAAGAAATCAGCCAAATCGATCGAGCCGTTCTCAAGTAATGCTCCGTCATACGTGGCAATTGATTTTTAATTTCCGACTTTTCCCGTGGATTTTCCAAAAATTTTCTTTCATACAAACCTTGTCCTGACAATTACGAACACAACGAAAAATCGATCGAGCCGTTCTCAAGTGATGCTCCGTCATACATGTGGCAATTGATTTTTAATTTCCGACTTTTCCCCGTGGATTTACAAAAATTTTCTTTCATACAAACCTTATCCTGACAATTATGAACACAACGAAAAAGAAATCAGCCAAATCGATCGAGCCGTTCTCAGGTGATGCTCCGTCATACATGTGGCAATTGATTTTTAATTTCCGACTTTTCCTGTGGATTTTCCAAATTTCCTTTCATACAAACCTTGTCCTGACAATTACGAACACAACGAAAAAGAAATCAACCAAATCGATCGAGCCGTTCTCAAGTGATGCTCCGTCATACATGTGGCAATTGATTTTTAATTTCCGACTTTTCCCGTGGATTTTCCAAAAATTTTCTTTCATACAAAACTTGTCCTGACAATTACGAACACAACGAAAAAGAATCAGCCAAATCGATCGAGCCGTTCTCAAGTGATGCTCCGTCATACATGTGGCAATTGATTTTTATTTATATAGAAGATATATGAGTATTGTCACGTTTTAGATAACACACCTTAATTCCATGCGATTAAGGTGTGAAAAAATTGTGTCGTACCGGTAAGTTGCCGATTAAGTGACGACATTTTTAATAAAACAATTAAAATTGAACGCTTTTGGCCGACTACACCTTTTTTCAAACAATATCGATGTAACTATCGAAGCGCTTTCAGTATTTACATTATATAAAGAGGAAAAGACATTATTAAAAATATATTATGAG